>OY987233.1:1760000-1782500 GCA_963920705.1 Odiellus spinosus
GATATCATAAGCAAATGCCCGTCGTTAGTGCGAGATCTCCATTAGATTTGGTCGCGGACCCATCAATGGGAAGAAATTTAGGATCTCCGTGAATCCGGGTAAGTTACAAATTAATTTCTTATATATTTTTTTTTACTTATGGATTAGGCCTATTTCGACGATAGGGAATCGATCGATCAAAAATCACATGTTATTAATTAAACATTATTAATTAAAAATTATACAATTGTTTAACTTAATCTAATTAATAATACAGCTGAAAAATTTATTCAGTATAAAATATAACTTTGAATATATTTAAGATTTAGATTTTAGACAAACGCAAAAATTAAGAGAAGGTGCGTTCACAAGATAAAATAACATAACAAATACTAGAAATAAACGCGCGCTCACACGGGAATCCAAGATATAGTGATGAACATTATATACACTGGAAATGACTTTTTCCCGTTTCGGCTGAGTATTGCGAATGAGAAAAATATAATTAAATATCATAAAAATATTTAATGGTGCATTCATCACGTCATCAGATACAAATATCATCATTATAGAGATTGAGAAATCGTAGCTTAACTTACCAGCAGTGCCTTGTACTGTATGCATATAAGCTTCGCAAATGTATTTCGCGAATAAATATTGCGTGTGTTCAAGCGCAGATAAAGCCAGGGTAGTCAAGCAGACATTTCTACGAATTCATGCGACAATTCGTTTGCATTAGGAACTCGCGCGGGGACTCAGATTTTGCGCGATTCAAGAGAAACGCTACATTAATAGTAGGCCTATAGCTCGTTTATAAAAGTTTCACGAATTCGGAAGTTTCATGTTTGCTATTTCTGGCGCGAATGCCTGTAGATGTAAACAAGATGGTCAAGCCCATAGGAATAGCTAGACCCATGACATTGTAAAAGAGGCTGAAAGGAATGATTCTATAGCAGGGTGTGTTATGCAGGCAACGCTCTTTAAACAATTTGAATGCGTCTCGAGATTCCTTTAAACACGAAGTTCCGGAAATTTCTCGAACCGAATATATGACCGTGAGCGTTTTTATGCGATATATTGAAAAAGACGAATATCCCCGCAGTCATTGCATTCAAATCATGTTTTCCAATTCATGTTTTTCCAAATCATGGTTTTCCAAATCATGTTTTTCCAAATCATGGTTTTCCAAATCATGTTTTTCCAAATCACGGTTTTTCAAATCACGGTTTTTCAAATCACGGTTTTTCAAATCACGGTTTTTCAAATCACGGTTTTTCAAATCACGGTTTTTCAAATCACGTTTTTCAAATCACGGTTTTTCAAATCACGGTTTTTCAAATCACGGTTTTTCAAATCACGGTTTTTCAAATCACGGTTTTTCAAATCACGGTTTTTCAAATCACGGTTTTTCAAATCATGGTTTTCCAAATCATGGTTTTCCAAATCATGGTTTCCAATCATGTTTTCCCAATCATGTTTTCCCAAACATGTTTTTCCAAGCATGTTTTTCCAAACATGATTTTCCAAACCGTTTTTTTTCCAAACCATGTTTTGAAAAACATGTTTTCAAAACCGGTTTTTCAAAACATGTTGCTATAGACCTGCACGGGCCGGGCTTGATATTGAGCCCTGACGTCGCGAAACGATTTTTCATTGGTCCTTAAAATAAATTTACGTCGGCTTACGTCGACCTCTGCGTAAAAATTAGAACACGTTTTACGTCCGACCGAAAGTGATTTACGTCCAAGGTTCGTAAAAATGCCTATCGCACTATAAGGTTGGCTCATGCGAGAGCGCCGGGCTCCGGGTTTTGTGGGAAATCTTCGTTGTGGGTGGGAGAGACGCGCCTAGTAGTTGTGACGTCGCCCAGACGGAAAAGAGAGAGAACAAGATTCCCCCTACCCCGAAACCCGGTATGGAAAATTCCGTTAACTTTTGACGCGAAGCGAGCCAGTAGCTGCCGGGCAAACAACGCGGAAGCTAGCATTTTTTAAAAAGGTATGTAAAATAAATAAATAGTATATATACTACAGTTATAAATAATTATTGTTAATTATTACTCAGTTTAAAATATGTAATTGTTTGAGAACTATAAAGTATATATAATACCTTTTTTTATTAAGTAAATTTTTCGTCGGTAACTATAGAAATTCCAGGCAGCCTATATTTTTCAAACATGTCCTATATTACCCTGTATTTTCTAGAAATATCCTATAATATCGTACAATTTTCAGTTAATCGACATTTCGCGATCAAATAATATACACAAGCCGTCAATAATTTGAATATTTTGCTTAAGCAGACCCTTTTAGCCTAAGATTAGTATATTGCTACTCACAAAACCTATATTTGATGTAGTTAAGTCCCATATTATCCTATAAAACCAATTTTTTATATTATTTATATATAATTTATATATAACAAATTAAATATATAGTGGTTAAAATATCGCTGTCAGACAGACAAACGTAAATTTCTTATTAGCCCTCCAGAATTACTAGCTCCCCAAAGGACTCGAGTGGTTGTGACGTGGCGCCCACCGCGTTTTTCTCTCTCGGCCAAAATCAGAGAGACGAACGTCTCGATACGGCGAATCCGCCCCCCTTGATTTACGTCGAGTTGTACGTAAAAAAATCTTACGCAGAGGGCTTTACGCCGAGTGGGGACGGACCTTTAGCCGACATACACCTCGGCAGCCTTCGCCTGAATAGCATGAAAATCAAAATGTTTTTACTTATTTCAACTAATTTGAAGTATTTTGATGTTTATTTAAATATAACTTAATTAATGATACTTATAAATTGTTTTTGAAAATTTTGAAATATTGAAAATAGAGTTCATGAATCTTTACTATCTTTCTCCGAATTTTATTAAAAATGGCTAGTTATAAAGGTATGTAATCTAAACCAATTATAATATTACAGAATACGCCTTTATAAAAAATATTGACATGTGAACGAAAATATTAATAAATCTGGCCAAAAAAATTGGTAAATATTCTTTTCGAATTACTATAACAGTTATATTGCCGTTCATTTAATATTTTGATGGAGTAATCTCACAAAATGTCTCTTTATATTCGTTGTTACCTTGCTGCAATTACGTAATCAAATGATTTAGAATGTTGTTTTTAAGTAGAGTACGTAAAAAATTAACTAAACTAGAAAATTATTTCCCGCATTAAGAGCACCGATAAAAAGCCACAATTCTCCTCATGGCTCGACAGCTATTACTTATGTATTTTTTTACAATGTGTTAATTGTTTTGCCAATTTGAGAGTCAAACTTTTCTCATTCCATTTCCGAAGTATTTTGATATAGATCAATTGGAATACTAGATTAACAAAGTACTGTTAATAATAAACTATTCTGTAAAAGCTCAAAAACCCCTATTTAACCAAAAGAGCAAATTAATTGCTTATTTTTAATGTTTATTCGTCATTAACTTAAATATTGGTTTGAAAACTAATCTGGAATATTGCGGTAAAATTCAAAACTAAAAGATTCATTAGCAGGCCTTTATACTCTATATTTAAAGTGATACTGTAACTTATTTCGGGTGAACTTTCGTGACTTTGGGTGAACTTTCGCTACTTCGCGTGATTTTTCCCGACGTCGGGAGAAATTTCGCGATTTCGGGTGAACTTTCGCGATTTTCGCCACTTCGAATCAACTCCGCGATTTTGGGCCAACGATTTGGGGAGTAGAACTTAATTTATTCGCCGTTAACGAAAATCAAAATAAACTTTTTATCATAGATGTGTGCCGGAGATCTGGTTCAACTCGGGTATTGAGCTGCCCTCGGGCTTAAAACTTTACGTACAGCTCACCTCAGGCTCAATCAAATATACATGGTAGGTCTAACAAAATTACAACTGACGGCAAATATAGAATTTTAAATACCAAAGCCAAGAAAGTACGAATTTATTTTTATGACTCTTGGAAACGAAAATATATCGTCATTTTCGCTTTGTCTTTTCCACGGAAAAACAACTACATGCAAGTAAAATATAGTACCTTTTAGGTTAAAAGTTTTATTTTGTGAGATTACTCCTTTAAAATTTGAAAATAAGAGTAGTATCGTTTAATTGAGAATAAACGTCCCAGGTGTTCTAGCCAATGAAAGGGGCTCATTTTGATCAGAATAGGCAACTTGAAGAAAGCTCGAATCATGATCTGGGTTGCCAGGGAAAAGGTCAAGGCATTTAATAGTCATTTTTACCCACTAAATGTTTAATTTTAGAATTTGGGTTTTACCTTGAAGAAACATTTGAGTCTGGTAGTAAATCCCCTTTTTAGCTAGACCCAACCCTAGTGGGGTCTAGGTACTGTATTCACTGCGGCGTCGGCGTTGGCGTTGGCGTCGGCGTTGTGCAAGAAGACGAAATACGTCATCGAATCGAAAAAACTTCGTCTCTTACCCACCAGACGTCACGACATGATGTCCGATACAAATTTAAAATATATACTTTTATTTAATAAATATGACTTTTAGGTGGTCTCCCTCCCACGATCGCGTAGCGCTCGACGCTGCACGCTATACCATCGAGTGTCGGTACTGTCGGACACTGTTATCCGTTACAACGGGCACTAAATATAATACGAGAGAAAAATCCCTTATATCTTCAGAAAACCAATCGATACAGAAAACAAATCGTCGTTATTAAGGGGTTGTCGCGAACGAGAATAAAAGGTAGCTTATGAATGTTTCGGTTCTAGTCTGTCAGTAATAAAAACTTGAAAACAACGAACAAGTAGTCGCGAACGAGGTAGTAGGGGAGCTTATGCGTGTTAAGTTCTAGTCTGTCAGTAATGAAAACTCGAAAACAATAAACAAATCGTCGCGAAAGAGATATTAAGGAAGCTTATGCGTGTTGAATGTTAGTCTGTCAGTAATGAAAACTCGAAAACAATAAACATGTCGTCGCGAACGAGATAGTAAGGGGGCTTATGCGTGTTGAGTGTTAGTCTGTCAGTAATGAAAACTCGAAAACAATAAATAAGTCGTCGCGAAAGAGGTAGTAAGGTAGCTTATGCGTGTTGAGTTCTAGTCTGTCAGTAATAAAAAACATGATTTGAAAAACATGATTTGAAAAACATGATTTGAAAAACATGATTTGAAAAACATGATTTGAAAAACATGATTTGAAAAACATGATTTGAAAAACATGATTTGAAAAACATGATTTGAAAAACATGATTTGAAAAACATGATTTGAAAAACATGATTTGAAAAACATGATTTGAAAAACATGATTTGAAAAGCATGATTTGAAAAGCATGATTTGAAAAGCATGATTTGAAAAGCATGATTTGAAAAGCATGATTTGAAAAGCATGATTTGAAAAGCATGATTTGAAAAGCATGATTTGAAAAGCATGATTTGAAAAGCATGATTTGAAAAGCATGATTTGAAAAACATGATTTGAAAAACATGATTTGAAAAACATGATTTGAAAAACATGATTTGAAAAACATGATTTGAAAAACATGATTTGAAAAACATGATTTGAAAAACATGATTTGGAAAACATGATTCGAATGCAATGCAAAAACGCTCACGGTCATATATTTGGCTCGAGAAATTTCCGCAACTTCGTGTTTAAAGGAATCTCAAGACGCCATTCAAATTGTTTAAAGAGCGTGTATGCCTGCATAACACACCCCTGCTATAGAATCATTCCTTTCAGCCTGTTTTACAATGTCAGGTGTCTAGCTATTCTATGGGCTTGACCATCTTGTTATATATTCTTTTGTATAAAATGAGAATGGGGCAGGAAACCATGAAAAAATATTGTGTTCTCTTTTCATAGTTATTTTAGTAGTGTAAGGTCCAATTTCACCTACTTTTCTCACTCATATAATCCCCATTCTCCTCTTCACATGAGGGAAAGAAAGAACAACAGCAACTCCCCATAAGAGTCGGGGTCCACGTAATGTTAAAAATTTTCGTCTCTTTTATGATAAATTCGTATTATATTATTAAAATAGGGTAGTTGGGGGATAATTAAAATTCGAGCTCACAACTGTAAATTTTGGGAATTACAACGAATGGAAGGTTTCTTCCATAATGTAAAGAATAGGAAGAATCTATGACTTCCGTGCCGGATATGAAAGCCTTCCCCCACACGAAAATCTTGAACGGTTATTATTTTAGATTCATAATTATGTTAGGAAAATATTAGGAAAGAATTATTTTGTAACTGCCACGGGTATAGTGCTGGCGGCAAAATGAAATTCGTATATTTTTGGTCTACTATGCCTCGAAATCCTCGAAAACGCCTGTAGAAGTGATCCACTTGTCAAGCATTCATGCAGTAGGCTTTTGCTAGCTTTACAGGGGCCGTGCAAAGACTATATAGCTTACTTGAATAGTCTTTGGTGTATAAGAAACTCGAAAAATAAAAAGAGAAATCATACCAATTAGAAGATACTGGAGTAGTATCTTTAATTTTTATTTCATATTAAACAAAACACACTTGTATAAAACGGACAAATTATTCATTTAACGCTAAGGTTTTCTACGTTTAACGTATGTCTGGTAGTTCAAGCTCAGTGGCATCTTCACACACTACACGCAATTTTGACTGGTACCAACTGCCTCGATCTTCATGGCGACGATAACCAAGATACCAGATTACGCTGCTAACGTGAACACAAGTACCTATCGTCAAACTACCACCTTTGCAATTGCAATACCAGCCTTTAATGGCATTTGCACCTGTCCCGTTCGGTACATAACGAATTAGAGCTTGGTGAACAGCTGAGGTGGAAAATTGACCAGGCACGCGTATACGAATTAAGTCATGTTCAACTTTGGACACTTCGACGCTGAAAGAGCCGGATTTCTCTATAGTCAACGCCACATAAGATTCAGCGCGTTTCGTTTTAAAGTCGCTCATTACCACCTCACGTACATCACTTTCACGAAGTACAGGGAAGTCTTGAAATTCACTATCCTCAATTCGTTGCCATTTAGACGGTTTGCGAAGCAGATTATCGCGCTCGACTACTTCCTTAAGAGGATTTTCTTTCGTAGAGACTGCCAGCATTTTTTCGACGGAGTCTTCCCAGGAACCTTTAAGATGTAACTCCGGGTGGTAGGCGTTCAACAGCGCAGCAGCAATTTGAAGAAGTTCTGGAACTAATGGTAACATATGCACAGGTATACGGTTTTGAAAAAAACGATACACCGTCTGCAAATGCCCATTCCTAACTTCAACCGGCCACCTGAGGTACGTTACTTGTCGGGAACGATTAACTTCTTGCGTGTTTACTTGCTTCTCGCCTTTAGACAAGAACGAAGGCATTTGTAAATCCACACCCAGTTCAGTCAGTACGCTGTTGGAGTCTCGAAAACCGCGGTCTGCCAGTACAACGTCACCAACTTGAAAGAAAGACTGGAGTTCTTCTCTCTTTTTGATAGAATGGTTTTGCGGCCATTAGCAAAGTAGGGTCCGATTATATCTATTATGTAACCTGTAGTTGTTACCATTAACATTGGCTAGAGGATATGCTGGCCTTTGTGCACACAGAAGGATTTGTGAAGAAAGGTATAGTCCTTGGATCTTCCAACCTTGATATAGGTGCCATCTACAATGGTAATAAGACAATTAGGCTTGTTGTTAGCAAAGAGTTTTACTGCTGCTCCAGATTGATGGTTTGTTATCAGATTGTCACGTGATAAGTGTTGCAGGCCAAAATTATGTGGCACGAAATTCTCCGATAAAGCCATAATAACCGCTTTTACCGTGTTTGATACCGATCTTTCAGTTAAATGAAATAAAGTTGATAACACCTTATTGGAGATACCCAATCGTAATTTCACCAATAATACTGCTAGAGCTGTCTTCGACGAACAGCATCTGATGGTACGAATAATGTCCTCAATAGTCGAATGCAACTCTAGGAACTCGTGCAGGGACAATGAAGTTAATACTTTACAGTCTTCATCACTTTGTATGAAGTTGTCAAAGCTCGGCGTCCGTAGGTCGTTAACACATTTCCTGAGGTCCTGTAATAGTTGCTCAATGTCCGTGGCAGTCATAATGGTTGATCTAGCGGAAACCTGAATTCCAGCAATTATTTCGGTGGGAAGCTCTCCGTTAAAGAGATGCGTGGAGCACATTCGGTTGTCCCGATGAATAAATATGGCTCTTTCCACAAATATACTTGTTCTCACTTCGGCTTTTACCCTGGTTCGTGTACTAACACCGCAAATGAAGCAAGTCTTTGGCAGGGGCCGAGCACAATAGTGTTTGATGACGTACGCTTTCGTCGTAATTGCGACGTTGATGGCTGAGGTATTGGTGACGGTGATGGATTAGATACTGTGGACTTTGTTGGTTCAGGTACTGTGGACGTTGATGGCTCATGTACTGTTGACGTTGATGGATTAGATACTTGCGTCATTTGTCTTCGTTTTTGTGGTGGAGACGATGACGTTGAAGAGCCATGATCACTACTGAAGGACGATTTGCTAGCATTTAAGAACGTTTGAAACTTTCGTGAAAGACCCGAGCACTTTAAACAAATCTTCGTTGTTTTGCTATTAATTACAAGTGGTAATAACCCTTCACTAAAACGAAGAAAACGAGCAAAGCCAGCCTTTACGTGAGTGCCTATACTTGTACTATTGGTAACTTTCCGATTGCACGCGTAACATGTATTTGGAGCCATCTCCAAATTCCAAGTGACTCTCACATTGATGTTATTGATAAGGAAAGTTCTTAAGATCATGGTTCAAACCAGATATTACAATTTTTTTAATGTTTATAAAAACAGGTTTAATTATTTTTCGCCAACCTGGCTGGCAAAAAATATTAAAGACGTCTTTAATATATGTAGATGGCACCTATATCAAGGTTGGAAGATCCAAGGACTAAACCGTTCTTCACAAATCCTTCTGTGTGCACAAAGGCCAGCATATCCTCAAGCCAATGTTAATGGTAACAACTACGGGTTACATAATAGATATAATCGGACCCTACTTTGCTAATGGCCGCAATAACGACGCGCGCATTTTAAACCATTCTATCAAAAAGAGAGAAGAACTCCAGTCTTTCTTTCAAGTTGGTGACGTTGTACTGGCAGACCGCGGTTTTCGAGACTCCAACAGCGTACTGACTGAACTGGGTGTGGATTTACAAATGCCTTCGTTCTTGTCTAAAGGCGAGAAGCAAGTAAACACGCATGAAGTTAATCGTTCCCGACAAGTAACGTACTTCAGGTGGCCGGTTGAAGTTAGGAATGGGCATTTGCAGACGGTGTATCGTTTTTTTCAAAACCGTATACCTGTGCATATGTTACCATTAGTTCCGGAACTTCTTCAAATTGCTGCTGCGCTGTTGAACGCCTACCACCCGGAGTTACATCTTAAAGGTTCCTGAGAAGACTCCGTCGAAAAAATGCTGGCAGTCTCTACGAAAGAAAATCCTCAATGGCAACGAATTGAGGATAGTGAATTTCAAGACTTCCCTGTACTTCGTGAAAGTGATGTACGTGAGGTGGTAATGAGCGACTTTAAAACGAAACGCGCTGAATCTTATGTGGCGTTGACTATAGAGAAATCCGGCTCTTTCAGCGTCGAAGTGTCCAAAGTTGAACATGACTTAATTCGTATACGCGTGCCTGGTCAATTTTCCACCTCAGCTGTTCACCAAGCTCTAATTCGTTATGTACCGAACGGGACAGGTGCAAATGCCATTAAAGGCTGGTATTGCAATTGCAAAGGTGGTAGTTTGACGATAGGTACTTGTGTTCACGTTAGCAGCGTAATCTGGTATCTTGGTTATCGTCGCCATGAAGATCGAGGCAGTTGGTACCAGTCAAAATTGCGTGTAGTGTGTGAAGATGCCACTGAGCTTGAACTACCAGACATACGTTAAACGTAGAAAACCTTAGCGTTAAATGAATAATTTGTCCGTTTTATACAAGTGTGTTTTGTTTAATATGAAATAAAAATTAAAGATACTACTCCAGTATCTTCTAATTGGTATGATTTCTCTATTTATTTTTCGAGTTTCTTATACACCAAAGACTATTCAAGTAAGCTATATAGTCTTTGCACGGCCCCTGTAAAGCTAGCAAAAGCCTACTGCATGAATGCTTGACAAGTGGAACACTTCTACAGGCGTTTTCGAGGATTTCGAGGCATAGTAGACCAAAAATATACGAATTTCATTTTGCCGCCAGCACTATACCCGTGGCAGTTACAAAATAATTCTTTCCTAATATTTTCCTAACATATTTATGAATCTAAAATAATAACCGTTCAAGATTTTCGTGTGGGGGAAGGCTTTCATATCCGGCACGGAAGTCATAGATTCTTCCTATTCTTTACATTATGGAAGAAACCTTCCATTCGTTGTAATTCCCAAAATTTACAGTTGTGAGCTCGAATTTTAGCTTTAAATTATCCCCCAACTACCCTATTTTAATAATATAATACGAATTTATCATAAAAGAGACGAAAATTTTTAACATTACGTGGACCCAGACTCTTATGGGGAGTTGCTGTTGTTCTTTCTTGTCAAATTTTTAAACCATCCGCCCTCTCACCCAATTCTCTCTCTAATAAGCGGAATGTGACTTTGCAGCAACTTATGAAGTTAGGGTAGAGAGAGTTTTATCGGGGAGGTCTATTAACGCCTACTCGAAGTTGTAGAATAAGATATCTCAAATGTCTTTTTGGAGGCCTACTTTTTGAATTATTTTCTAATGGATAATAAGGAGTTAAGGACAATAGCCTGATCTGCCACGATTTCAATGGTCCTTCTGTAATTTTTTGGGGGTAGGAAAGAGGGGTGGGGTTTAAAATTGGCCATACTATCTAAATAACCTACCCTACTAACCTATTAAGAAAATGGTAATAAGCCGGTTTAAGCAAATGTAACCGAGGTTTATTGAACTGAAAAGGCACTGTAAACCTCGGTTAAAGCTGATTAGACCGGCTAATTAGACTCGTATAACCCAAACTAACCTAACCTATCAAAACTTAAACCAGCCCAAACGTAATAAATATAGGCTCGTATAGCCGAACCATTTGTCGAACCTACCTTTCATAACCTAACCTAACCTACCCTACTAACCTCTTCAGAAAAAGCGTAATAAGCCGGATTAAGCAATTGTAACCGAAGTTTATTGAACTAGAAAGGCCCTGCAAACCTCGGTTAATGCTGATTAAACCGACTAATTACGCCTCGTCTAAAGAGGGTATAACCCAAACTAGCCTAACCTATCCAAACTTAAGGCAGCCTAAACGTAATAAATATAGGCCCGAATAACCAAACCATTTCTCGAACCTAACCGAACGAAACCTAACCCAGACCAAATGTAATATATTGGCAACAGCCGAAACATTTGTCGAACGCGGAATTCTGTCCAGTGGGACATTCGTCCAATTGGGACCGTCTGTCCAATGGTATTCTGCTCTGTGGGATTTTCGTCCTATTGGGATGTCTTTCCAAAGGGAAATTTCGATTAAATGGGATATCTGCTCATTAGGATTTATTTCAAATGGGATTTCGATCAAATGGGAGTCTGTTCAATGGGAGTATACCGGTTTGCTCAATATTAGCGTTTGTCGGCTTATTTTTTATACATTAAAAAGTTTCATGAAAATTAATTTTTCGGTCTATATAAAACGTGTTAAAAGTGTTCGGTAAAATGGCACTGAGGCGTTTTTATTTAATTAATAAAAAACGCCAAAAGTTCAAAAATTCAATCACCATTTGCAAACAATTCCTTATCAATTTCGCACTTAGGAAAAGTTGAATGTGATTTAAACAAAAAGCCTATTTATTTCCCATGTTTTCATGGATAATCCTACCTTTCCGGCTCCTACTGGACCAACTACGGCTATGAGTTCTCCGGCTTCAACGGCGACGCTCACATCTCTTAAAGTCGATTCATCAGTGTCCTATTAAAATAAAAGTATTTTACATATATATAATTTCTCTACGATAAGCTAGATGCGCTATAATAAACTTCGTTGCATACTCCGGTTGAATTTGAGTTTTATTTCAATTAACTCGTTAAGTCTTGATCGATAATCCCCACCCCATGCCATATATTTCTCAGAAATTGAATTTCAGCTCGAAAACTCTCGGCCATTTTCAAAAAAGTATTCAAAAATATATCATTGGTATTCCTGGAAGCGTCTTACGTCCCTTACGCTGTCGTTTAATTAGATGAAAACATAAGTTTATAACTTATCTTCTATAAGATGACACATCTATTGTTTCACATGGATTTTTCTTAATGAGACCTTGTCGCAAGATCGACCAAAGAATATGGACCGGCAAATCGCGCGAAAACCCAGTCAAAATAATTATTCTTTGTGTTTATTTTTATTGGCTACTTCAAGGTGACGTGTGGTCTTTACGTTTTTCAGGCCAGCCATTAGAATCATTTTGCATATTATTAAGAGTCTCAGCCACTTCCCAGGGTAATCTACTTTTTTATTAGCCATGTAATGGTGATTTCCCGTCTCTACTCGGCTAGAGTTTTTTAATTTAATTAATCTTATAAATATAAAAACATGTATCATAAATCTACTCAGTGTAGCTGCTGCGCTGTAATTCATAATATTCATCAATGACGTTGCTCCAAGAATTCATAATATCCCCAAGGATAAATATTGTAGTAGTGCAAGAATGGTTAAATCGGGAACCATTTGGGAGGTCATTTTTCGGTATGCTACTACTGCTATACCGTATTCTCACTAGAGATAGGCCTCGCTTTCGTATTTAAAATTTTTAAATTAATTTGAAGATAAATCCGGTTTTCTTTCCTTTTATTTCTCTGATTTTTCGGTTGCCTTCCGCGGCTTTCTTAATACTTTTTCGTCGACCTTCCGCGTTTGTAGGCCTAGGCTCGCTGGTCTCGAGCTCCCGGCGCTCGTGCTTTTTCCGTTCCGCATAAGCCTATCGTCCGTCGGTCAAAGACTGCGGAGAGCGGCGACCCTCTCTCCTCTCTTAGCCGTCGTTTTTCGTCAAGACGGGTGACGCCGCGACAGTCTTGGGTGGGTACAGAATAAGCGCGAGACCAACGAGCCTAGGCTTACTAAGGCGTAAGGCCCCGTTACGCTTTTCGTCTTTACGATCTAAAACGGGCGATGATTTCGATCACTGCCTCGCCGAAGAATATATTTCCGCGAACCTTATTCAACGTTTCTTTAACATCAATATTAACACTAAAGATATTAAGATCAAACTTACTTTAAATAAAATGTAAATTATCATATACCCAAAGCGCCTTTAAAACCACACAATATTTGACCACCCAAAAGCCTAGAGAGTTCCTGATTTACCGCCAAACAGTTTGAAATTCCAACCCGGGCCTGTTAAGAAGAGGGGAAAACCTAAACCGCATTTAGTGAGTATTTTTAACAATCTGTTGAAGTACGAGTCGTGACAATTCGGGGTTTAAAAAAAAGTGAACTCACATTATACTAAAGAAAAACAATTCAATACACGTTATCCTTGAAAAATAATTAAGCCAAATTTAATGTTAAGGGTCAATGGGAGAAAATCGCCTGTTATGTTTTTTCTTAAATATTTGCGAGTGAATAAAATCAGTTGTTTTGAAATTAAACTCTAAATCCTGTCAGATTGCGATTATAATTAAATTTTACGTTTTAAAAGAAAATTTAACATATCTGTCCCTTCAGCCATTCGAAATCATAACAGATCTTTCTGGGTCTTTGTTCACAAAGACATTTTTGATATAATATCTGTCGCTTCAGCCTTCCGAAATCATAACGTGTCCTTCTGGGTCATTGTTCGCAAAGACATTTTTGATATAATTAAATACGTTGTAATACACAATTTAATATTTAAGCGTCACGGGTAAAACCTAGTGGCTAGCTTTAGTAGCTCAAAAATAATCCACCGTGACTTGTCTGCACTTAGGCCATGTTATCTCCCTGATTTTATTCCCTTGGAGGTATAGAGCGTGGTGACAATTCAAGGTGGTTTTCTCTCAATAGGCGCTAAGATAAAATTCAGTTATCTGCGGCGGCGCATTCACGTGACCAACTCAGCCAATCGGGATCGGCCATATATTTGCTCTTCCCAGCAAGCTCTTGGGCAAGTGTAAATGTCGTTGGAAAATTCGAACGATTTTATTTTAGGGTCTATTGGGAGGCATACCAGGATTCAAGAAAAGCGGTGGTTATAATGTAGGGGTTTGTCTTTCAAAGGAAAGAATGAAGACTACAGAGAAAGGTTAGTGTAATATTAAGCTCATTGCTTTTCGACTTTGAACCAAGGATGGTTTTTGCACCGCTTCTGAAAACTCAAGTGTACACCCAAGCCACTCCGAAAATGAGAAACGCCCTCTTCCTTTAAAAATCGTGTGAGTGTAAGAGGGGATGAAATGAGAGTTTTTGGAAATATCGAACAAGACTATTTTTTCTTGCGAGTCACTCTAGTCGATTAAGCCTAACACACGGTCTAATTTATATTTTTTAATAAATATATAGGTATATTTTTTGTTTTCAAATTTGATCATTAAAAAGGCGTAATCACAGTTCAGGCTGTACCTTCGACTCTACTAAAGCGATTACGCGTAATCATTAATATCCCTGCCTTTGACAGTTCTAAAATAATTAAGCGTAGCCCATTATCTGGAACTGCGGAAAGTAAAACTGAACCCGTCCGTCTGAAAATAACGAAGTTTTCTCTCACGCTTATGTAGCCAAAGATGTTAACCGTGCATTTTTGGTGCGCACCACGTGACATACCTACATCATCTCGCTTCAAAATACAGAAACGAGAGAAGAAAATTACGTCATCTTCAGACTTTTAACAGAGGGGTTCAGCTATACGGGCCGCCGTTCCATCTGACTAAATATTCCTCCGCTCTCTCCTTCTCTTGCATGCACGAAGAAGGATGCTCATTACAAAATATTGTAAACAGCATTGAAGACGGGATATATTTTAGGGGTTGGCGATGTTCGTGTGACGTACACTATAAGGGGGTTCACAAAATAGCTTTAATAGTTTACCTGTGACCATTTGGCAGTGACGGAATGAAGCCAAATCCCGCACTTCTCCCATTCTCTTTGTTCGCTAACTTTATTTACACTCGAAGAATCCTCTTGCTCTTCCAATTCCAAGAATTTCTAAGAAGACAATGAAATTTCAAAATTATTTTTATAGAGAACCTCAAGTACCTTGTGAAGTTGGATAAGCTAAAATAATTCAGATAATTTAATTTGGTGGAAAATTATACGAACCAGGTGAATTTTTAAATGATTTGCAATAATAACTCCAAAATAGTAATCTACATATTTTACGCTTCTGTTTAGATATAATCAGAAGCTGATCAACCCTGCTTTAAAGTCTATTACTCCCGGGTCTCTTTTACCTAAGTCTGAAGATGTAAGTTTCAAAAAGTCCGATTTGTACACCTAACGCTAGAAATTTTCGGATCGGGACTGTCACGAATAAAGTACCCATAAAGGGGAAATGTTTGTGGGCGGGGTTCCTTGGCCATGGTTTTCTTTTTCGATTTCGCGAAAAGCGAAGACAATTAATTTCTTTCTTATTAAAACTGGGCCGTTGCCGGCCAGGTTTATTTATAGGTCTCTCACAATTTCATCAGAAACGTCTATGGAGATTACCCTTATGAGGTGGTAATTTTTTTCGTCTTGATAACTGGAATCTTCGTCTCCTTCGTCTCCCAATGTATGATACGAGCGTTTGCGATGTCGTGTCCATTTTGGTTGCGTTTCTATATGTAGTTAGTGTTTCTTCCGGTAGTGCTGTCGATATCGCGTGAACAACGACGCATGGCCCTTCCAGGTATGCCGTATCGATGTCCTTTTCTTGTCGAGGGGCTCGAGATAAAGTGTCTGCCACATAGAGTTGAGAGCCAGGGACATAGACTACCTTTAGATTGTATCTTGTGAGTTTGAGAACGAGTCGTTGTAGACGGGGCGATAAGAGATGTAATGGCTTTTGGACTACGGCTATTAGTGGGCGATGGTCCGTTTCTACGACGAAATTAGTCCCGACTACGTAATAATGAAATCGCTCGCACGCGTAGACTATGCCTAGCAGTTCTCTTTCTATGGGTGCGTAGTTTTGTTGGGTTACGGTGAATGATGTGGACGCGTATTCAACTGGTAGGTTTTCTTGCATTAAAACTGCTCCGACGCCAATCTTGCTACTGTCCACCGATATTGTTGAGGTCACTTTTGGATTGAAGAATACCAAGACGGGAGCTGTGGTGATGAGCCGTTTTAGTCCGTTGAATGTGTCGTCTGCATTTGCGTCCCATATGAATGCAATGTCCTTTTTTAATAGTGCGCGTAATGGTGACGCTTCTGTTGAATGGTGGGGCACGAATTTTGCTAGGAAATTTACCATGCCCAGGAATCGTTGAAGGGCTGTACGTTCCGTTGGCGGTGGGATAGCCTGGATTGCCTGAATTTTCGTTGGTGATATCTCTAATCCTTTGGGGGTTATTGATAGTCCCAGGTAGGTTATTTTGCGTACGGCTAGTTTCATTTTGTTTCGGCTGAACGTTAGTCCGTTTTGGCGAGCACGTTCCAGGACTGTAATTAAAGTCCTATTGTGAGTGTTCTTTGTTGTGGCAATTAAGAAATCGTCCGTGGATATATGCGTTGTTGGAAATTTGCCTGGGGGATATATCGAGTGCATGATCCGTTGAAAGATGGAAGACGATGTACAAATTCCGAGTGCCAGGCGAACGAATCGAAATCTTCCGAACGGGGTGGCGAAAGTGCAGAGAAAAGAACTCTCTTCGTCGAGCTCCACTTGCCAAAAGGCACTTTGTGCATCTAAGACTGTGAATATTTCAGCGCCATGGAGATTCGCGAAGATTTCTTGGGCAGTTGGCGTTGGATAAGGTTCTAGTTTGATTGCTGCATTGAGTTTCCGTGGGTCGATGCATATCCTGACGGGTATTGGTTTTGTTTCCTGGGGCACCACGACCATTGGGTGGATCCAGTCCGTGGGTTCCGTTACGGGGACTATGATGCCCAAAGTTTGTAATCTTGCCAGTTCTTCAGCAACTTGCCCTTGTAGTGCGCATGGTATTTGGCGGGGAGCACTGATTGACGGAGTCGCGTTAGGCTTCAACTGTATCTTGTATCTGCCGGGAAGTTTGCCAATCCTATCGAAAACGTCTTGATATGACTGTATGATATCCGCCGGTGACATTTGATCTATTACGTGTAGTGGGGGCATTGGGCCCGGTATACCGGTGCTTCGGGATAGAGCGTTCTTGTTTATGAAGCATTTGTCTGCTGGTTGGTCGTTGAAGCGAGACTGTCCTTTTATTTGAGTTAGTTCGGCGGTTGTCTTTGGCGGGGGGTGTTGTTCGAAAGTTTCCGTCCTCGTGATATATGGGGGCTTCTTCATGTGGCGTTGGATTAGGCCCAATTCCACCGTTGCGCGGGCTCCGAGGATTGGGATTGTCTTTCGCGGGGTGACATAGAAGCATTGATCCGCACCCGCCGCAAATGACGCACATCGGACATATATTACTCCTATAATATCGACGAAGTGGCCCGAGTACGTCCGAACTGTGAATTGTGGTTTGTGGAGTTGCGGTTTGATCGGGAACATGTTGTAAATTCCCTCATGAATGATGTTGACCTGAGAGCCCGAGTCGAGTTTCATCGTTACTGGGAAGTTGGCGAAGTAGATGGTTTCAAGCCATTCGTTATTTTGGTTTAACGGCGAGGTCATGTCATGGCAGTATAGCGTCAATTCATTACAGTAAGCTGTGTCGTCGCTGTCTGGATATGTATCGTTGGTGTATTCTATTTCGGGTTCCTCTATGTTTGATGTGTTTCTATCTGGCCAAGGATAATCGGTGCGTTGTGCTGTTAGTTCGTGGGTTTTTTGGGAACGGCAATGAGCCGCCCAGTGTCCTTGACGCGAGCATTGGTAACACTGGGAGTTCTGTGCGGGACATTGTGCTTGTCGCGGGTGAGAGGTACCACAGTTCGGGCATCCTTGATGCTGTCCTGAGCGGTTGTTGGCGTACTGCTGCTGGCGCTGTGGTTGGCGATTCTGTGTCATGTTCTTATTTGATACTCGTTTGTTGAAGTTGGCGCGCGGTATTCTTTCTCGGAGGCTTTGCGGAGGGGGCATTTCCCTGCCGTTGTTTCGATGGTGCTGGTTATTCGCTTGTCTCTGCTGCCGGTAGGTATGATTTATGGCGTCGATGGTCGCTGTTGGCGGTTGTTGGTCTTTGTCGACTTGTATATTGATTGTGCTTGCGTGTTGTGCGGCAGCTTCGTCGGCTTGACATTTTGATATGGCGGTTTGCAGGGTGAGGTTCCGAGTGGCTAGTAGTTCCTTCCGTACTGCTTCCTTGCGAATTCCGCAGACGATCTGGGTGCAAATTAAAGATGAGGATAGAGTGCCAAACTCGCATTGGCGAGCTTTCGTTTTTAGGTCCGTTATGTATGCGTCGACGGGTTGATGCTGGCCCTGCTTTGTTGTGAAAAACGTGTAACGCGATGCGATCAGGTTTTTATACGGTTCGTAGTAGCTGTCGAAAGCGGCGTAAATACGATCGAGTGTTAACTGCTGTTCGGCAGGGACCGGGATCTCTAGGGTATCGTACACTCGTCGGCCTGCTGGACCTAGAATGTGTAAGAATATGGCGATCTGCACTTCGATGTCTTCGGAGGCTAGTTTTGCTGCGAGCGCATAAATTTTGAAGCTATTCCTATACTCTGTCCAGTCTGCGGAGGGGTTTGTCGAGCCGGGATTAAAAAATTCGGGACTCTTAAATGAGGTAGACGTCATTTTGTCTGTCAGGTGGTTCGTTACGGCGCGGCTACTGTGCGGTTAACTGCGGGCGATTTTCACGGTTAAAGATTACCGACTGTGAATGCGGGCGCGTTCGACTCGACTTCTGACACCATAATAAAAGAGACGGTTTCGCTAGGTTAAAACATTTATTCTCATGTAAGGTCCGATAACAACTGATTACATTTTAGCCCGATATCTATAGAAGTAAACTCGGGTGAGTTGGACTTTGACCTATCGTCTATTATCTTTTAGATCAGAGTACATTACACTACCGTACATGTATCGTCAAGTCTATTTTATGCCTATTATATAACAATTATA
Organism: Odiellus spinosus; assembly: GCA_963920705.1. Taxonomy (NCBI): domain Eukaryota; kingdom Metazoa; phylum Arthropoda; class Arachnida; order Opiliones; family Phalangiidae; genus Odiellus; species Odiellus spinosus. The sequence goes on from OY987233.1 coordinate 1,779,100, forward strand.
AAGTTTAATGTTTATTCTGGTCTCGATCGTCTCGTTAATTCTCGAGTAGATATTTTAGTATCTTAGTGGATGTTCATGGTAATCACTTTCAGTTATCTTTAAGTTAGCAGATTAAAACAATGCTAGTAAGGTCACGTCAGGCTAGTATATTTTATCCCTCGAATTAACCAATATCCCTTTAGCTAGTAATCCCTTGGTATCACCCTTCTCTCTTGTAATTGACGAGTTCGGAGTTGAAGCGAATCTTATAGAGCCATGGCGCGATTGAGGTATAACTTCGTTATGCGCGGATTTTTTACGAGGTGCCGCTTTGGTCGTTCTTATTCTAAACTAAGCGTAGTGGATGAATAAATGGATGGAAACAAAGAAAAAGTCATCATATTATATGTAACGGCAAATTCGGACTTTATTTATATTTTCCTATATAACCTTTAAAATCTTTGACTCCTACCCTTTAATTCGTAAATACTTTTATTTGTAAACGGCAGAGACTCCCCCAGGACAATTACAGTCGTAGGGTGTTTTTTTCTTTTAGGTCTTCCGATACGCGTATCTAGCTAGCGCGAGGTCGGAGGTTAGAGTTGTAATGGTTTTTCTTGCACATGGGCTTCCTTTTTTTACAAATCGGTCCCATGTGTACTCAATTTTAAGAAAACTTTAAATTCCTTTTAGTTGCCATGCCCGCGTATGCCGCGGCATGGAACCAATTATATATTTTTCTACTTACTGGTATCCTGAGGTTGGACTGGAGACTTAAAAGCGAGAGGTCATAAATTTTAAATTGAGTTTAAATCTACGGAGTAAGAAAAAGGCTCGATCGCCATGTGCAAAATAAAATCTAAAGGGCAATCGGAGGATTCGAAATCACGCGATGACGGGACGTCAGCGACCAGTATTCTGTATACATTTCAACCTTTAATTGTGCGCGTGCTTCCACGATTATTTGTGCGCGTCGTGTATCGCGTCCTCACAGGAAAACGAGTGAGTTCAAAGCTATTTTAAAAGGGTAGCAGTTAATTAGGTCAAAACTATTAATCTAATAGCCCATGAGGTGCACCATGGCAGATCAGTATTTATTAAGTGTTGTTAATAATTTTCATTAACCGGCAAATAAACTGAATGGTTTCATTTTAAATCTAAGTGAAAAATGAAAATTAAACGGTATAAACCATCAAAATGAAAACAACGGCTTAAGCGATTTTAATATTCAACTAAATCGAAAGAACTTCTGAATTAAACTGTGTGAAAATGAAATTTAAGACCTATAGTTTTATGCTGAGAGTATTGACGTGTTCGTTCTGCGGGAGCTCGAGGGAATATTTTTACCTCCCCGACTGAACTTTAGTTCAGGGGGAGGTATTACATTTATCATGTCTAACTGTGTGTGTGTCTGTGTGTGTGTGTCACTTCCGGCGTAAGCGGATATCCTGCGTAAACGGAAATCACGTGACCTAGCTCGTGAAGCCAAAAGTCTAGAGACGTAATCATGCCAGCTTATCGTTCAATTCCGTTTAACGGGAATTACCTCCTTTAAGCGTGGCTGCCGCATTGAGTTTCAAGTGTCGTGCAATTATATACAATAGGACGTCTCCAATTGTATATTATCGCATTCCGCCATCCACTTTACGGTCAAACCTCGATGCTGGACAGTTGAAAGCGATTATACGCAATGGGACGTCTCCCACTGTTATAATCACCTCCGACCATCCCCACACCAAGGTCCAACCTCTAGTGTCCGATCTCAGCGTGCCTAGGGTTACGATAAACATCTAGACTTTGAAGGGAGGGGGTTTTCCTCCGAACTTCATGGCCACATCACTCGATTAATAAAGGCCTTCGAACGGTTTATATACCACCTTTTTGGAGTGAATGCAAATGAGCCTTATGGTGTGATATCGTTTAGGGAAATGAAACGCAATATTAATTTATTTTATAATTAAAAATATCAAAATTGTTAAACTGAGGCGGATTGATACTAAATGTTAAACCTCTTAAGAAAAATGATAGTGGTGAAAACTCTCCTTGAACAAAAGTACAGTAGGTTTCCCGTGTTTAAAAAACAACAATTTTGAAGAAAAAATTACATCTGATGTTGGAAAAAAAATAGGCTTCAGTTTTCTCCACTATAAAACAAAGAAACATTTCCGATTATTTTCATAATCGAAATCAGCCGTGTACAGGGAACTTCGAGACCAGGAGACCAGACAAGAGGAGACGAGGCCAGACCAGACGAAAGAGAGCTATAATGACTTAAGGGAGATAATCAACCAGCGCAAAATGTTATAACCATTTGAAGTCAACAGAGCAGCGACACGGCTTTCATTTATCACCAGAAAGAGACGGCCCGACGACGAAGAATTGAAACGTGCAAGCAGTTAGTGTTTTCGAATTCGATATATGAGATACCTACAGTCAGTAAAAGCTCAGCAGTTCTTCCTACGGCCTCGTAATTGTAAACATAAAAGCAGCTATTCAAATATAAGTACTAAAGCTATGGAAATTAGTCTACTTTCAGTCTTTTAAGATTTTTTTTTATCATAGGAGTGGAAGCTATCGTCTTGTCAGCCGGTTTGGAAAATAACCTCTCGACCATCTCCATCCTTGGATTCTTCCAATGACTGGGATCACTTGTATGATGAAAATATCAGTAATGGTGCTCTATTAGCACGTCAAAACAAGAATTTCAGACGAAAATTGTACCGGAAGTAATTACCAATCATCTACCGACAATGGGTTGTAAATGGAACATTCAGTCTACAATATTTCTTGGTTTGTCCAAATGGAACTTGCTGCCACATCTTCGTCGTTTTCATTCCTTGTCTTTCTTGCCATCCCAGACTAAATTCTTCGTCTTTATCAAATCAGTGGATTATCAAAGATAATCACACAGTACAGCCTATACTCAAGTGTTAATTTATATTACAAGAACTTGTATTTTACATATTTACTTAGAAAATAAACATTTCATTTGGTGTGTCTATTAAGAAATCTACGCCCTGCCGCATATAATTATGCGTAACGCAGGACATTTCATTTGGTGTTATATTAAGAAGTCTACGACCTGCCGCATATAATTATGAGTAACGCAGGACAATTTTGCATTCTCTGAATCCTTGAGGTTAAGGTAAAATACTTATACTCCGTAACCTAGATGGGAAATAGAGAAGTGTGATTGAAATGCACGCTGTTTCTTCTACTCTTCCAATACTCTACACTTCTTTTCATCTTTTATTTTAGGTAAGGTTAGGTTACCTTAACGTCGGGGTCGGGGAGGTTATATTTTGGTTTCCCAACTTGTTGAATATGGCAAAAACAAGAACATAATCAATTTACTTTTAAAAAGATCAAATAACGTGCTGCGATCGAGATTAAATAAGATGTCGCGTGCTCCATAGGATATT